>JBAMAX010001113.1:0-14096 GCA_037043745.1 Chymomyza amoena
TGAAGAAAAGCGACAAACAAAAAAGCGCCTTCTCCAATTAGAAATACCAAGGGAGGATAGGTTCTCCTCCACCTGCTCTTTCCATCGAAGTCGTGATCATCCCCTTCGTCTTCCTTCGACGGCTTTCGCTTCGAATACCTTTTTCGCTGGAGCATCGTTATCCATACGTACGACATGGCCGAGCCAGCGCAGACGTTGTATTGTGATGCTCTGGACAACATCCATGTCGTCGTAGAGCTCGTACAGCACGTGGTTCCTCTGTATGCGATAGCCGTCCTCAAAACGTACGGGACCGAAGATTTCGCGTAGAATTTTCCTCTCAAACACCCCAAGAGCAGCTGCATCTGTCCGTGACACAACCCATGCTTCTGCGCCGTATAAGAGCACGGGCAAGATGAGCGTCTTGTAGAGTGTTACTTTTGTCGTTCGAGAGAGGTCTCTGTTGCACATTTGCTTACTGAGACCATAGTAACGCCTATTGGCAAGTGTGATTCTTCGTTTTATCTCCAGGCTGATGTCATTTTCGGTGTTAACGGCGTTGCCAAGGTACGTGAACTCCTTGACCACTTCAAAAGTATAGCGGTCCGCTACAACATGGGAGCCCAGACGCCCAGCGTCATTGCGATGTACACCGGCCTTCCGCAGTACCCCTTCCATCACGAAATTAAAGATTTTTTTAAAGAATTGTCTGAAACCTCGAACAGTATTGAAAGGTTCGGAGAGGTCCGTTCCTACCTTGACAGAGCTGCCAACCTAACCGGACAATTTCAGGTTCTCTGAAAGCAAATTAAAATATCAGCTAGGCGAGATAAGCGAAAATGGGCTGACACCTTAGCTCAAGAAGCAGAAACGGCAGTCAGAATGCACGACATTAGAAAGCTTTATTCCATTACAAGAGAACTATTGGGATCAAGGCGTCGTAATGAAAAACCAATTCGGACGAAGGACGGTCGCCTTCTCACAAATTAAGATGATCAACTACGACGTTGGGCGCTGTTCTTAAAAATCCGCTGGGCTTAGAAAAGATTATCAAGACGTTCAAAGCCACATACAATAACTTCACATGTAGGATCAGCCATTCTGGTATACTTTCGGATCCATTTTCAATTAAAACTGGACTTAGGCAAGGGTGCGTGCTATCGCCTTTACTCTTCGTGTTGGCTTTAGACGAGGTACTTAGATCTTCACTGATGGGGCGCAAAAGGCATACAATGAAGCCCGTTTAATCAGTTGGAAGATCTTGAATACGCAGACGATCTATGTTTATTATGCCATAAGTGCTCCGATCTCCAAGACAATCTTGAAAAAATCAACAACTGCTCGCGTAAAGTTCGATTGGAAATTAAAAGATCATGTGCAGTGGATACGCTGCGACTACGGATCCCAATATTACACTATCGAATGAAAGGATTGATAGCGTTTGGCGGTGTGGACGAAGACGTCAAATCACGTATTTGCAAAACGAGATCTGCTCCAGAATAAGTAGTAGTAATAGTATAGTATAGTGGATTGATATACAATCTACAGATCCGTTCCAGCATTTGGGAATTATCTTCGCGAAACATTGTTTTCAGTATTTTTGAAAATACTGTAACGCCCGTAAAAGCACGCTCAAGATGTCCCAGTGTTAGGAGCTGGTATGACGCTTTCCGTTGGGAAAGGAATAGGCCGAGTAACAGGCAACGTGATCAAGTTTTTAGCCAGACGAATTTTTCAGCTCTGGCTCCTTCTTCATTTGGGCTGGGAGGATGTCGCAAAAAACACTAATATGTAAGTTGATTGGCATTATGATTGGGCTAAGATCCTAATGTGTTGGATACTGACATTAGACTTGAACCAAAACGTCTCCTTAGTGAATTTATCGAAAATAAAAATGCAAGTTATCGACACAAACATTAATTTTCCGGAGCAGGCCTGATAAGGAAAATCAAAATTAAATCATTCGTTTTGGTTTTGTCGCTGAAGTAGCACGTAATCTTAGTCGCTATTATTTGGAATAAAAACCAAATTTTCCAAATTACACGATTTTTTGTATATACCTTGCGGCTTTTTCAAATTTTCAAAATGCTTTGCGTCCAGTATTGGAGACCGTCGGATACATGACGCACACATATTTTGGTACCAAGTGCAGCCGATTCAATGGAACCTCTAAGGCGTTTACCATGATGCCCTTAGCTGGTTTTAGTCGGAATGTAGTGGATTCTGGTCATTGTTGTATGCCACCATAGTTGTGACTATGGTCTTTTAATAGCAAGAATGCTCGGAGGACGTAGGTGGCACGCTGCGGACACCCCGGTCTTGGAAGAACTTGTGTCTAGCCCAGACTTATTGAAGAGCCAGACAAGAACATTTAAGGAAACAGACGTCAGCACCGCAAGATTGTGTTTCTAACTCGCTTGGACTTAAAAAGTCGCCACAGTAATAGGTATCAGGAATACCAACAAGCTTGGGTTGAATACCCAGCATTTACCCACAATTTCAAGAAGTTTCTTTGCAATCCATTAATATAGTAAGTCAAAGTGCGAAAATTCAGCCACGCACAATGGCTAACAAGTCGAAGATTGAGGAAATTTGCCAGTTTGTTTCACCTCCTAAGAAGCCGAGCGCTCTTGTATTAAGTGGTTGCCAGAAGATCCGAGTGTGACCAAATGGCATGATCCCCGTCCATTGGCACCTTGCGCCAGAATTGAAACCCCAACTCTGAGTGCAAGAAAGCTGCAAGTATAGGAATTGAACGAGATGATGGTCTTTACTTGTATCCGGTGGCTCAGTTTAATACAATAGTTGGGCACGATGCGTCGGAGTTTTGACAGCAGCAAACACGCATGCCCCAATTATGGATTTAACTAAAATTCTTAGCATAGTCGAAAAACGTAGAAATAAAATTTAAAGTCTAAAAATTAATGCAGAAATAAGTTGCGTTTTTATTATTTGCCAGTTCTTACTAGAAGCTATTCACTAGTTATCCCCGACTCCAAACAGACATCGCCCACAGTCCTGTAGAAAAATGCACCAAAGATTCGTCAGTCTTGGAGTTTACTGTACAAATGACGCATTAAATCAAATACATAGACGTATGTAAATGGAACCCTGTTTTATTATTTACTTTATTATCTGCCTATGATCGATGAATGCATTCATTTATTTACTTTGTCAGTTAATTAGTAAAAAAAAAAATGCAAACCATAAATTTCACACACAAAAATGTTAAAACCATATTTCAGTGCGTCCCAATAAATCACACAAACAAATTATCTGCTAGTTTTTAACTTTATTATAATTTCATTTATTTTATGCAATTTTAACTATAAATTTATTAATTTTAATTTGCTCATTTCATCAAAAAACTTGTTTAACGGCGAGTACGATGATTGCGCTGATAATTTAGGTTAGGTTAGGTTACGCTGGCCGGCCACAACAGAGTGCAGCCTAGCATAGACCTTTTGGTCCTTAGCTGTGCCAGATTCCGACTGCTGATAATTTAAAAGCAATAAGAAAAAAATTGCGCATAAAAGTGTGACCAAAGTTCCCCAGTAAAAACGTATAAAGTCATCATCATAGAGCTCTATGATGCGCTGTTGCCCAGAAGCCATTGCAAGCCGTGTAAATAATTCCGTTTTAAACATTTTTTTATAAATTTTTATTAAATTAATTTTAAAGCAGAGCTGTATTTAAAAAGTTCGACTTTAGCTCAAAATATGCTCTCAACTGTCACGTCTCTGTCAATCACTTGAGAGGGGGCCACAGTGGGCGCCATATTGTTCGAATTAACTTAATAATGATGAATCAGCAGTTTGCGGTATTTTGTTGTTTGTTGTCCTTGTTGTCCTTCGATATAATTAAATTTAGTGCTAATGATGGTTTTGATGCCTAGACGATACATAATATTATAGATTCAATACTAACTCAAGCAGACACTAATTGATTGATTATTTGATTGCATTATTGTCATACAGCAATTGAAATTATGCTGCACAGTGGGATAAATATGTATACTTCCGCCTGCTGTGACATTAAAGCCAATTTTGAAGCAGTAAATTTAAAGAGATTGGAGATTTTGTGTTATCGATGCATGCTTAAGACTTCTTCTGCAAACTGAACAAAGGTGCAAGACCTTGCTGGCGCCATCTAGCGACAAGAACTGTTAAGCGCCACTTTAGTACACTAAAAATAGACAAAAAACAGGGGGAGGGCTGACCAGGAAAATATTGCATGCTGGAATCTCTTTTGCTTAATGTGTTAAGGACCATCCGAAAAGTCTAAAACCAAAATGGTGACCTTCTCACTCTAGAGTTTTCCGTTGTTTAGACATACGTTTCAGCCCATTTATCTCGAAGTTAAAGGGTCGTACACAAAAATTTCCAAGGCCAAATATGTTCAAAATTGAATTAAAAATTTTATTTGTAATAAAAGGTATACACAGAAGCTTGCACTTTAAGTGGTAGAGTTCGCCAAAGTTATTGAAACTAAGTTTTTTCTATTTTTTACCACACAACTGCCATTCTTTGTTTTTGGTGTGTATCAAAAAATTGTAGATCTCAAAAAAATTCATAAAACTGTATTTTAAATCATGCAGTTATCTTAAGTAATTTTGAGCGCTTTAAAGTCTTCCCGCACCTTGAAATGCGTTCACGCGTAGCGCCACTCTATAGACATATTGAACTCCAGGTGGCGCTAACTTGCTGTTGCGTTTGCATGGTCAATATATTATTGATAAATTACATTTTCTTGTTCACGCGAATATACAAATTTTTTTAGTGAAAACTGAAACCCGTCATTATTAAAATATGATCGCAAATATGCAATATCTTGCTGGCGCTATCTAGCGACAATCACTAATAATCGCCATTATAACAGTTTGCCACTTGATGGTACGACTAGTGGCTACAAATTAAATAATAATTATTATAATATACGGCCACACTTATCAAATCTAATGTTAAACCGAGCGGAAAAAATGTAATATCAACAAACGGCTACAGTAATCAGCTAAACAAATTTCGGAGTATTTTTAAATTGTATTTTTCGTGCTATTGATCAATTTGGGCTTCTTACTCAAGAGAACTTACAAAAACTTTTTGTGCAAACTAAAACTCTTTATTATTAATATATGAACGCAAATAAGCAGCAACTGCCTGGCGCCATCTAGCGACAAGCACTGCTAAGCTCCACTTGATGGTACGACTAGCAGTTTTAAATAAAATATTTTTTATAATAAGATACAGCCACATTAATTTTGTCACTGGATTTGGTGTCACATATAGCAAAGAAAGTTCAATATCGACAAACGACCACACTAATCACCCCAGCTTTTTTTTGTGTTTTGACGTGACAACGTCTTAAATTAGGTTTGTATGGGAGGCACCATTGAAAAAGTCTAACGATAACCGTAACGATAAGTCTAGCGATAAATAATCGTAACGATAAGTGGCATTAAGTGGCATAAGTTAGCAGCACCAAACTGGCACTGCTCAAAGCGGTGGCTATTTTTAGTTTTGAGTGAGCGCAACTGAATAACTATTTTATTTTTGGTTTGTGCTCTGCTCTTATCTATAAACGAACCAGCGACTTTTTGTGAATCGCAGCAACAAGCAACGCACAGCGTCAGCCGCACCGCTTAGCGCTCAGCACCAAACTGGCACTGCTCAAAGCGGTGGCTATTTTTAGGTTTGAGTGAGCGCAACTGATTAACCCCAGCGGCGCATAGCCTTTGCGGTCTGCCGAAATACTGCATTACCTCCGCAGAAAACGTAATTGATTACAAGCGCTGCGTTTCGTTTGAGGGATTGTAAGCGGAGGCAAATAGAAAAGCAATGATCTGCCAAAAATCTGCATTACAACTGCGGAAAAAGTAATGCACAAATAGAAACTCGCACTGCGCTACCTTAGCAACACAAAATTTTGTTATTTTGTTTGCATGCTAACAAGCATAGTTCGGTCTTCCTTCTGTCAAACCATTCGTTTATACCTTTTTATTTATTATCTACTGCCGAGAAAATTTTATTTTATTAAGAGATACGAAAACGTAAAGTCTGACAACTCGTTTCATAATTTCATGAAATATACGTATAATCTTGATTGCATATCAAACGTTTCTAAGTCAACTACGTTAAAAGAAACAACCATCGACTTGACTTTCGCAAGACACATTACAGCAGAAACACTTCCTTTCATTTCCTATTTCTCCTATCATCGTGCTATCCTCAACAAAATCACTCAAATAGGAATTATTATTGTGCAATTTAATAATATTCATATCAATAAATATTCTACCGAGAAAAAGACGTTGTCACGTAAAATCTTCGCCCGTAAAACCGACTTTTTTTTTATTTGGGTGCAGCAAAATTTAAGAGGTTATATTTTAGGTGTCATTGATAAATTTAGATTTCTTGTTTGAACGCAAATATGCAACGACTAGCTGGCGCCATCTAGCGACAATAACTAATTAGCGCCATTGTTACATTTATCACTTGACGGTACGACTAGCGGCTATTAAATAAATATTAATTATTATAATATACGGCCACACTAATTTTGCAACAGATAACGGAAATAGTTGAATCTTAATATACGGTCACACTAAACCCAAAAATTAATGATGACGATATACACGTCTAAAAAATATTTCCAATAAATAAAAATTCATGCAAAGACCAACATACGATTTATTTCAAATTAAATAAACACCTTTGAGTACTTATAAAAACATATTTAATTTACCTTAATTATGCCCGTAATTAATTAACGTGTTGTACAGAACTGTCGCAAATGGAGCACACAACTATAATAGTCATATGCTGAATGGAAGGAATTTCTTATATTTAGAGAACATTTACTACGCATATAATGAGCAAATAGCAACCGTATCCAGTAGACCGAACCAAAATGAATATTATTTCACTTCTAGCAAACAATGTGGTCAAGTAAAGCTGGCCAAGTGCATAGAATTTATGGATACCATTTGTGTTACTAGAAGTTACCGCCTTTATGCTTATAGCCGGTTATTTTGCCTTAACATGTGTTTTGGCTATAATGAAATATAATTTTGCCAAGCTGAAAATGTCTTTGAGCCGGATTGCCTTGACAACCAGGCTAAAACAAAATTACAGACATGGCCACAAATTTGGGCTGGCAGGGGGGTTGGGGAGTTGGCACAAATGTGTCTATATGTTGGAATGTGTTAAGCCTGAGTTTTGGTTACTAATTGAATTTGTATACAAATAAGTTAAGTCCTGTGACTGTCAGTGCATAGTTGCTAGGGGACAGTGGCGTAGGGAGGCTTCTAAAATAGGGTATGAGAAAGGGAATTCATACAACATTTTTTGGGTTGGCAAGCGCGGTGAGTAGGGGGCAGAATTTTGATTAAAAAATTACAATGTAGGAAGTAATTATTTGATATTTATAAAAAAAATTATAAGACTGGAATTCCTGCTTATTTTATAAAAAACGCCTAAAAAATATTTTATATTTTTCAAATCGTCTTAAACCTAATTAGAAATAACCACAAACGTTTTCTGTCAAGCCATCGTCTTTTCCCCATGGAGAGGCATAAATCTATTTTACACCCCAGTATCCACAGCACTATTGCACCACCCTTTACGCCACATGTGGCAACTCAGCGTGTGACTAAAACTCGCGAATTTGTCTAGACTTCCTCGAAAATTCTTCCTTCATGTGAGTTTATTTTCCAAAACAGTTTTGTCGTTTCTTGCCAAAAGTATGTAAAGAATTTTTTAATTGTCAATTACACAAAGCGCCAAGCTGAAAAGTCACAAAAGTTGCAAATAGCTGGAAAATTGTTGCCAAAAATTGTCAAGTATGTTACTTCTAACATGTTGCTTGTTGCACTTTTCCGTTAAGAAAGAAGAAAAAGATTTTCCCTACCTGTAATTATTTTTAATTAAAATTCGAAGCCAAAAGTAAGGTAAGTAACTATTTTATCCCTTATTTAAAATTTGATAGTCATTTATGTAATTTTTTCCGGCATTACCATCTAAGTCGATTAATATAAGCAAAAATCGATTGAGTTCCTGACTACTAAGCAGTAAAAATGATTTGCTTTACAATCAAATACATTTTTTTTTTTGACTGGCCAGCACCTCACATGATTAAAATGTTCAAAAATTGACTAAACTTAATAATTTCCCTTATTCCACATGACCTCGTCCAGAAATAACGCCCACTTGAATTTTGTTCACTCCAGCATAAACCTTTTTTCATATGCCGTGACTGTACTTTTTTCAACCAGTCTGCCACCACTTGGCTTCGAACTAGTAGGTTTAAATAGCACTAGCATGGATATCTCCCGCTCTGGTGGGAACGCGAGTCTCAAAGCAGTTGACAGTTCCTGGAAAACTAAAACTAATTAACACTTTTAACCGCAGCAGACGAATGAGACCAGACAACGAGCCATAGTTATTATGATAACCACAATGAACTGCAGTAGTTAAAACCACAAATTAGTTTCTGGTCAACTTCTACTCTTTTTATAAGTGTGAATTTTTTTGTGCAGTTACTCCCATCAGAGCTCTTAAAAAAATGCAATAGCCTCAATTTAAAATTTTAAAATTGTTAATCGAAAAAGGCTTAACTAAAAATTTGAATTTAGTATAAATTTCATTGGATCAATAAGCACAAGATTTAGCAGACAATAGCTCAGATAAAAATACTTGGGCACTATAAATCTCAGCCTATTAGTAGGGGAGGTGGGGCAACACGCGCCACTTTTAATATTATTGAATTTTTGTGGCAACAAAAGTGCTGAGGGGGTCTTAAGTAGGGGCAATGTTGTAGTTCACATATGTGGCTAAAACTTACCCTCAAACAACTTTTAGTTCTAGCTGCTCTAAGTGCCTCTGGATAACGCGGTGTTCGCGGGGATTTTTGCTGAGTGGGAAACATAAAACAAGAAACTTAATTGGCAATTTATTAAAAGAAATTTTCTTTTGAAACGGTCAAGAAAATTCAAAATTTTTTCAATTTGTGATTTAACGCTGGGCGGGCTCGATTTTTTCGGTACGGATGAATTTCTTTGGCTTGTTTATCCTATTTCTCCTGTGGCAGAGCTTTTTTAGGCTCAGGGTCGGTAAAGATAGCAGCTTGAATATTTTCCAAGTGGCGGCGAAAATAAATGAAACTTTTTTCCCGACCTTCTCCGATTTATATGATTTTTACAAATTTAATAGAGCTATTATCCAATAGTAACCACGTCACATTTTATTGCAAAATTACGATTTTAATACCCTGTACCGTATGGTACCAAGGGTATATTAAGTTTGTGCAAGCCGAAAATGTATGTAACATATAGAAGGAGACGTCGGAGACACCCCAAAGTTACCTAATATATGATCAGGGTGAATAGAGAAGTCGATAAACCCATGTCCGTCTGTCCGTCCGTCCGTCTGTCCGTCCGTGTGAACGCCTAGATCTCAGAGATGGTAAGAGCTAGAGTTACCAAACTTTCACATTAGATCCCATATTATTCCATAGGAGGCAAGTTTATTTTATTTTTTTGATATCGGGGATAAATTATATAGCTCCCATGGGGGTGTTTGAGACGACCTCGACAAAAAAAAGCATTTTAGATGAATAATTTGTTTGTTTATGAAGATATCGTAACGAAATTTGGTATTCGAAAGTTTTTTATAGTTCCCAATCACTGTACCAAATTTGATCGAAATCGGTTGACTATATCATATAGCTCCCATAGGACCGATCGGCCAAAATAACTTTTTTAAAGAAAAATTCGCTATATTTCGTTGTTTAATAAAGATATCCTAACCAGATTTTTTGAGACCACTTAAGCAATGTGCCAAATTTGAACAAAATCGGTTGACTATATCATATAGCTCCCATAGGTCCGATCTTCCAAAAAATCGATTTTTTAACAAAATTTGCTGTGTTTCGTTTGTTTGTTAAGATATTGGGACCAAATTTGACATTCGTGAGTGTTTTATAGTTCCTAAGCACTGTACCAAATTTAATCCAAATCGTTTGACTAGATCATATAGCTCCCATAGGACCAATCGGTCCAAAAACACATTTTTTATACAAAATTCGATGTGTTTTGTTTGTTTGTAAAAATATTTGAAATAAATTTGGCATTCATATCTGTTTTAAGGTATTTAAGCACTGTGTCAAATTTTATTGAAATCGGCTGACTATATCATATAGCTCCCATAGGAACGATCAGTCAAAAAAAAAATGTTTGCTTAAAAATTCTTCTGTATTTGGTTTTTTGCGAAGAAATCGGACTTTATTACAAGCTAGTGGTACAGGGTATCCTAAAGTCGTCCGCGCCCGACTTTACGTCCGCCATTTTTTATCTTATTATTGATAACTAAATATTTGGCTTTTCGTTTTGAGACTATTTTTTAATAAGCCATACCTTCAAATCGAATAAAGATATTGACGCGAATGTTCTAAAATATGGTTAGTTATATGTATATGTGTAAAGCCCTCTCTCGACACACGAAAATAACTCTTTACAAATCCCTTATCATACCCTAGCTTCTCTACGGCGCTGAAGCATGGACATTATCATCATCCGATAATGCGATTTTAGTGGGTTTCGAGAGAAAAATTCTCCAACGTATCTTTGCACCGATAAATGTGGATTATGACTTCCGTATTCGAATGAACCAGGAACTGTATGAGCTATACGGCGACAATGATCTAGTTCGTCGTAGCAACTTCGTAGCCTGGGGATTGACAATTGGCGCCAGCAAGCTCAAGACAGAAACCGCTGACGTAGGATCATTTCCGCGGACAAGACCGATAACCGATTGTAATGGTATATAGTAATAGTATATATGTGGTTGATGAGGCAAACTGGGTGAGGAGCCCTCTAGTTAACAAGAAAAAAAATACACGCCAGTTTCTCGAATTACATCGAACTATGTGATCTGAGCCTGCACCTAAGGATGCCCAGTAATCTTGATCCTATCTTTGGGCACCATTTACTGCATTTATTAGAATGAAAATAAAATATAAACAACATACAGTAATATCAAGTTGAAGAGCTACGGCAATGTGTCAGCTGTTAATAGGAAAAATTTGGGAAATTACGAATTTATGGAAAATAAGAATGAAAATATGCGAACTTATCAAACCACAAAAAACGAATCTGAATATCTCTTCATTGAATGAATCGTTTTTCATTTTAAACAAATTTTTTATTTATAATTTTTTTTAAATACAATATTAATCTTTAAATTTTGTATAATGCCTTGCGTAAAATATTAGAGACTGTTGGAAACATAAGCTCACATTTTTTGGTACATGAAGCAGCCGATTTAACAGCACGACAAGGACGTTCATGGAGTACATGGAGTACAATATTGGTTTTACTCGAGGTAAACTTCATACTGGCCCTTGTTTAATGCGGCCGCAGTCACGATTATGGTTATTTAAAGGAAAATTGCGCAGATGACGCATTTGATACGCTACGGATAACCAGGTCTTGCACGAACTAGTGCCTTGCCTAGACCCATCGAAAAGCCAAAAGCAGGAAAGAATATTTTCCGGCAACAGACGTCAATACCGCAAGCAAGTGGTCTATACGAGATTGTTTATTAAAAGACAAAAGCGATTATGCAGCCCGCTTGAATATAGAACATCGGCACAGTTATAAGAATCGGGAAAATCAACAAACATGGCTTGAGTTTCCACGATGCACCCACAAGTCCAAGAAGGTTCGCTGGAATCCGCAAAAAAGTCAAGCTCCGAAAATGGAACAAAGCACGATGGCTGGCAAGTCGAAGACTAAAACCATTTGCCAGAATGTAGCACCTCGAAAAAAGAAGAACGCTCTTTTAGACACATCTCCTTCTTTCAAGAAAATCCAAAGTCCGCTCAAAAGCCATGACAACCGTCCATTGGTACCTCACGCCAGAGTCAAGACCCCGACTACACAGAGTGCCGGTAAGCTGCAGGAGTAGGAACACCACGAAATGATTGCCAAAGCATGTATCCAATTGCTCTGTTAAAAATTGGGCAGATGCGACGAAGTTTTATACGCAGCAAACACGCAGCACCCAATTGTGGATATTATTAACCAAAACGCTCGGCATAATTTAAAAATTCACCGAAAAACGTAAAAATAAAAATAAGTTTGAATTTAGAAATGTATTCCGAAATTAGTTGATATTTATTTTTTGCTTACTAAACCGACACTACATATAAATTTGGAATTTAAAAATGTATCTAGAAATAAGTTGATATTTTGTATTTGACAGTAGTATCGTTGGTAAATAGATTGTGCATTGTAGGCCGGAATTTGTATCTGTATATTATAACAAAAAATGGCGTACGTAAAGTCGGGCGTGGACGTCTTCAGGATACTCTGTAGCACTAGCTTGCAATAAAATCCGGTTCCTTCACAAAAAAACCAAAAACAGAACATTTTTTAAGCAAACATTTTTTTTGACCGATCGTTCCTATGGAGCTATATGATATAGTCAACCGATTTCAATTAAATTTGACACAATGCTTTAATATGTACCTTAAAAAAGATCTGAATGCCGACTTTAATTCAAATATCTTTACAAACAAACGAAACACAACGAATTTTGTATAAAAAACGTTTTTTTGGACCGATTCCTCCTATGGGAGCTATGTATTGATATAGTCAACCGATTTTGATTAAATTTAGTACAGTGCTTAACAACTATAAAAAACTTACAAGTACCAAATTTGATTTTAATATCTTCACAACCAAACGAAACACAACAAATTTTGTTCAAAAATCGATTTTTTGGAAGATCGGCCCTATGGGAGCTATATGATATAGTCAACCGATTTTGTTCAAATTTGGTACAATGCTTATGTACTCTAAAAAACTTCTGAATGCCAAATCTGGTTACGATATCTTTATTAAAAAATAAAATATAGCGAATTTTGTATAAACAAAATTATTTTGGCCGATCGGTCTTATGGGAGCTATAATATATAGTCAACCGATTTTGATCAAATTTGGTACACTTTTGGAGACTATAAAAAACTTTCGAATGCCAAATTTGGTTACGATATCTTCATAAACAAACGAGTTATTCATCTAAAACATTAATTTTTTTTTTCAAGGTCGTCAGAAACACCCCTATGGGAGCTATATAATTTAACCCCGATATCACAAAAATAAAATAACCTTGTCTCTTATGGAATAATATGGGATCTAATGGGAAGGTTTGGTTACTCTAGATTGCTGCTTTGTTTCACAACTGAACGGACTGCTGCATTTACTTTGAATTGAACAGCACTTGTTTTTATGCATAAGAATGTTTATTTACTTATAGTCCGGTCAAATTAGACATTTGAAGGTACATAAATTAACAGCAAGCTGAAAGTTGGTGTAATTGTTTAAAACATAGTTAAAAATAATATCTGAAAGTTCCCCATCATTCCGAGGTGTGCTAAAATTTTTATTCGAGGTCAAAGGTCAAAAATCTTATCCTGCAAGTAAAGGTGTGCAGACTCTTCCTAATATATTTTATTATGCAAGTTTTCAATTAAACAGAATCACAACAGACATGTGGAATAGGCCTACTGGGGAAACCACGTTAAAAAAAAACGCTTTAAGTACACTACCTCATAGGTGGCGTGGAAACGTGTGCATATTATGTCGTTTACAACTTAACAATTATTTGACTCGCTATATCTCAGAAACGGTGGATCTAAGAAAAAAAGTATAAGTACATTTTTTATAGAGAATTTTATGATCTACAATTATGTCTCAGTTAATTTTATGATAAAACTTACCGTTTTGCTTTATTCAAGATTTTTGACCTTTGACCTCGAATAAAAATTTTAGCACACCTCGGAATGATGGGGAACTTTCAGATATTATTTTTAACTATGTTTTAAACAATTACACCAACTTTCAGCTTGCTGTTAATTTATGTACCTTTACCATTCTTTTTTGGTCTAATTTGACCGGACTATTAGTAATTTAAATTCAAATTATTAAATCAGTTCCAGCAAGTATCTAATAAAATAAAAAATTATTATTACTTTAAGTTTTATACATTTATTTTATTTTGACGTCATTAATAAGTAAAACAAACAGCAGTTTAGACGAATTCCACCAAAATAGCATCGCT
>JBAMAX010001114.1:0-15603 GCA_037043745.1 Chymomyza amoena
ATATATCCCTTTGTACCATACGGTACAGGGTATAGTGAAGGACTGTATTAGAATCTCAATCAAGAAGCTTCGCAAATGCTTCTACCTGAAACCAATGTACTAAATGTTAGTGTAGAGCTTGGGCACCTTCCGACAAAACTTTATATACTTCTCCCGTTTTTGATTCAGGCTTCCAAAGAGCAAAAGATGGCCATCCGCTTATGCCTAATTTGATATCTATTTTCATACCTGCGCAGTTAAGTGTATACTTCGTGGGATCTTCCAGGTAGTACACACAATAAATTTTTATACTCACTAAAGACGCAAACTTAACTTTGGTAAAGATACCATATATAAGTCAAAAAAAAGACGATTTTTTTCGCACGTAATATAATAAATATTATATATATTGTATTAATATTAACATGATACGAAAACTCGCAGAAGAAAGTGAGTTAAACGTTTTATTTTTCCCGCGTTTTATAATATAAACATAGTCTTTTCAGGCGCCGAAATTTTCCGGTAGAAAGTGGCGACCCTAAGCCAAGATGACTTCTGAATTTATCACCATATCAGCTGGTTCACCTTCCCATTAAGCACATATCAAGGACCATCGATATATATATGGTTACAGCTTATCACCGCCCATATCCGAATAATTGGATGTAATACCAATGAAACCTCTGGCAATCTTTATTCCAAACTTAACGCACGCTCACCAAAGAGTATGAAAAAAACAAAAGCTACCGAAACTGAATAGCAATGACTCTAAAAAAATGCATCATCTATAAACTATGTAGGGAAGTTACAGTTGTAGGCGTGTCAGTGATCTCGGCTAATTACAAAACGAACTGCATCTCGTTTACTTTCGTATGCAGATAGTCTTAAAAGTTTTAAGCACTTCCCTAAAAACGAGGAATTTTTGGAAGTTATCTCAGAGACCCTGACATAAAAGGGCTTGTCGGGTGTATGTGCACTTATTTTAGAGCCTTCAGATATATAAAAAAAAAAAATGATTTTGGAACGCTTTTTCGGCTTCTGTGCCACTGTGCGTCAATCTAAGCCTTAACTAGAAGACAGACAAACAAATCCCTATTTGGTCATGAGAGGTCCAAACAGCTCATTAAAACTTCTCAACGAGATTTCTGAAAACTGGAATTTTATATAAAGGACAAAAATTTGTGGCGTCTTTGGAGAATTTTTTTGGAAAAGTGAGTCGGATTCGGATTAAGCGACCACAAAAAGCATATAATAAACATTGCCTGACCCGGACTCGAATAAAATTTTGTATGAGGTTTTTTGAGGTTATGTCAGAACACTGACGTGCTGGGGTTTTTCGGATCTCGGACTCGGATTCAGCGACCCCGAAAACATATAGTAAACATGGTCTGACCTACAGACCCGAAAATATATTTTTTTTTGTGTGGCTGTATAATATGTAATTTCCCTGACTCTCTCTCTATTAATAACTGTTCAAAATTTGTTGAAATCATAATTATTGTTTTATTTTCTACAGAAATTTTGTTCGGGGTTCATTGTCCTTTTGTTGGTGCGCTCTAATGAAGAGAAAATAGATTTTTTGGGCATCTCAAGATGAGCAACAGAAGCCTATCCTTTAAAAAAAGGAAATAAATGTAATATACAGGGTGCGCCATTTGAATGTGGTCGATGGAAATATTGAATAACTTTGACAGATTTCAACCGATTGACGTCGTCGAACACATTTTGGAAAGGTTATTGCATTACAATTTTAACCATGAATCGATTCACGCCCAAAGAACGCGCGGAAATAGTGACAATGTTCATTAAATCGGAGCCCGATTTTTGGGAGCGAATTTTAATGACTGATGAGGCCCATTTCACGCTATCTAGAACTGTAAATAAACAAAACTGTCGCATTTGGGGGAAAGAAAATCCTCATACTATCCATCAAACTCCACTGCATGATCAGAAAGTGACTGTTTGGGCCGGTGTCTGCTCAAAAACCATCATCGGTCCGTTCTTCTTCAGAGTTGGGGAAACTGTCAATGGGGATCGGTATCGATGGATGTTGGCACACTCTGTTTTACCAGAAATGCGTGAAAAAGGTCTTAAAGGCTTTTGGTTTCAACAAGACGGCGCGACATGTCACACCGCGAAATCAACGATGAACTTCTTGCGTCAAAAGTTTCCATTGACCACATTCAAATGGCGCACCCTGTAGATATAAATATTCTCTCGATAGACTATCAACCCAGAGGTTGTGGGTCCGAGTCCCACGTTAAGCACGGTCCTGCACTTTCCACTTTTCCTATTTCCCTAATTTTTTCTGTGTATTCTATATCCTTATCCCCAGTATCACAAAGGGCCTGTTCTTCCCCTAAGTGAGCTGGGACGTTAAGTCCTAAGTCTATGATTCAACTGGTTCATGAAGATCACGAATTAGGATTAGGGATTTGAGAGGCGGAGGTAACCAAAAATTTTAAAAACAGTTTATGGGTACAGTCTCTTTTTAAGCAGTTTAAAAGCAAAAGTTTCGTAAATTTTTTTACATATAGCAGTAAATTTGAAACGGATTTCTGTAGACATTTGACTATGAAAATTTTTTTGTATTTTTTCAATATTTATTTTAAAGTACATATTGCATTATTCAGCCAAATTTTTTTTGTCGCAATTTCCCTTTTTATTTTCAAGAAAAAAAGTTAAAAATAATTGTCAATAAATCTATAATTTAAAGTTAATATAAATATAATCTTAAATTATCAAAGAATATTAAAAAAAAATATTTCAGTAATTTATGAATTTTTTTCCCGATTCAAAACGAATTCGAATTAAATGCATGGATAGGGATTTGTAAATTCCAAATGTTATTTACAACAAACAAAAAGATAGTTAGAAAAAGCTAAGTAATGCCACAATGGAAAACAAAATCTTGATAAATCTGGTCTACAAATAATTAAATTATAAAATCAATATCAATAAGCAAAAAAAAATATATACAATTAAACTTCGTAAAACTTGCATCTTCGTGCAATCACTGCTTAAACCTGTTGTGAATTATAAGCAAACTGAAAATTGTTTTTTCCATATTCATTTTAAAGTACTTATTATTCAAACAATTTTTTTTTTGCCAAAAACAAAGAAATAAAATGTTTGCCATTAAATGTTATATCGGTTTTTATGATTTTTTTACACTTACGGATTCACCCCAAAAAAAAATAAAATAACGAATCAGCCATTTTCTGCTTTCTTTGCTTCGTTCTGAAATTTTGAGCTAATTCAATTTAATATTCAAAAAAATCAACGAAAAAGTTTTTCCGAATTCACCCTTCTTGAAAGAATTTGTTGCTTTTTTCACATTAAATTTCCGCTCTTTTTTTTATAAAAATAAAGAAATAAAATGTTAGCGAAACTTTTGGCGGTTTTTATAATTTTTGTATACTTCAGGATTTATGCACCCAACAAAAAAAATGGAAAATCACGAATTTGGCAATTTCTGCTTAGAGATTCAGATGCCTGACAAAAAAATCGTAGTTTCGATCTGAAATTTTGACGCAGCTCCATTCAATTCAAAAAAATGTTTGGCGCTCCAAAAAATCTACGAAAAAATTCTTTCTCCCATTTGCCTCTAAGTTCCAAAATCCTGAAACTATTACTGCTGTGTCTAAAAAGTAAGGGAAATTATGTATTAAAATTCTCCAGCTTATCGATTTTCTTTTTTTTCAAGTTGGTCACACTATTCTTTATGTCCGTGTCAGATTTCACGTTAAGGTATTAATTATCGTTTGAGTTATTTTTGGCTTTGTCATTCGCTAAAAGTCAGAATTAAGTCAGAATTAATTGAGCAAAGAATTTCAGAAATATTTTGTTTCCGGAAAGAATATACATCTGCAGAATCTTCTATGAGGCATTTGTTGAGAAAACTGTAGCCGAAGGAAATGATTTCAAGTGGGTTGAAACATTTCAAAGAGGGCAGACAACGCGTTGAAGACGACGAGGATCAAGTACAAAAAATGAAAGATTTGTCTCTTGTAAGCCGTCGATTTTTAATAAGAAACCTTCGAGATGATGATTGCATTTCGAAAGGATTCATCAATTTCATTTTAAGAGACATTTTGGGACTCCAACGCTTCAAATCTGTCTCGTATTATACTTATGTTATTTTTTGACTCGTTGATTCCAAATTCAAGCAACACTAAGTCAGCGTTTTCCTACCCGAAATTCGATATCTTATTTAAAGTTATCGATTTCAACAGAAATAACACAACGCAGATGGCTTTGAAGTTTTAAGCATATCTTACTAAGGCTCTCATTTCATTAATCTTCAACATAAGGCAGTGTCCTAGTTAGGATTCTAGTTGGAAAAACTGGCAAAGATCTACATTGGAAATCATCAACTTATCAATCAATCTTCAAAGCTGATATTTTTAAAAGTTTAGCAAGTTCTTTGAAAGTTTTACTCCAAAATTACACTTTGATGGCTGGAATTTTTTTTAGGGTACCAATTTCTGTATGTAGAGTCATGTAACCCTAATAAAAATATTGACGTTTTGACAAAACAATGTCTCCAAACTTTGCAACCCAACCAAATTTAATTCAAGGCAGCTCTCGTGCTAAGTCTCTCATGGATCGAAACTATCATATAAAGATATAGATTAATCGAGCCAGCTTCAATCTTTTCAAAGCTGAAATTTTTAAAGTTCCATCAATTTTTAGAAAGATATATTTATTTATTTTTATATATTTATTTTATTGGTGGTGTACAACTAAGAACAGTTGACCTTATCTTATAGAAAAAAAGTAAATTTATTTAGAAAAGAAAAAATAGATGGTATAACTAATCTGCGTCTCTAGCCCAATGGGTGTAGTTTTTAATGATGTGCACCTGCTCATATCAAGAACTGGCCAGACACTTGCATATTATTTGAAAAAAAGTGCCAAGGGATCATTGTTGACCAAAAAAGTGACTCATAATACAGGATTGGTCAAGGATGTGCGAAATGGCAAGTCAAGATAACTTAAGATAGAAGAATGTTTGGGTTCCAGTTTAAGCCACGAAGTGCAAAAAGGAGAAATTACTTTTGTACAGACTTAATCATGTTTTGAGAATCGTAGTATTGAGCACTTCAAATGCAGGAACAATATTTTAAAATAGGACAGACGAGAGATATACGAGGTGTGTTCAAAAAGTAAGGTCATGGTTTCAAATTTCGCGGGCAACGTATTTTCGATTATCGATTTTTTTGTTGTGTTGGTACCTCTTCCCGAACATCTGTACCAAATTCCAAGTGAATGGGATTTTTTGTTTGGTTGTGAGAGGCGTAAAGGTTATAAGTGTTTTGCGTGCTCGGCGGTTTTTTGCTATCGAAAAATATGGATCAACGAATAAAGAAGTTTTGGTTGTGTAAGGGTTGTTAAACTCTTTAGTCCAACTCTCGATGCGTTCTAAGGTAGAAGATTTTAAGGAGCCAAATGCCATTTGACTTGTTGAGAATGAGGTGCTTGGTATTGCACCAAGATTGCATATTATCAGAATCATGCTGAAGAAGTAGGTGCTTATAAATATCGGAGTAGGACAGACAGAGTTTGACATCATCCGCATACATAAGAATGCAAGAAGACGAGATTACTTAAGGGAGATCATTTAAAAATGAATTAAAAAGAAAAGGTTCTAGATGGCTACCATGCGGTACCCCTGCTGTGACCCTAATTTCTGTAGATTTACAGCCTTTAAAAACTACCTTTTTGGACTCGATTGGATAAATATGACGATATTCAGCCTAAATTCAAGACGGAAACCCCAGAGGAGACAGTTTAACAAGGAGTAGACTATGGTTTACCTAGTCAAATGATAAAGTCAGTATAAATGACATCAGTTTGTTTTTTTCCGTAAAGGCAAGATTAACAAGGGAGGAAAGTTCTGAAAGGTTAGTAGAAGTGGACCGACGCACACTGGACCGTTGCAAAAATCATATCTTCTAAACAAATCGAAATATTTTTATGAATTAAATTGCAATTGAAAGAAAAATTTTTAGGCTTTAAATTAACTACTCATATGTGATGATACGGTATCTGAGAGCTGCGCAATATGTTGTTGAAGTTGGATTTTGTTGCATGTGCAATATTCGCCATATTTATGAAGAAAATTTTAATGATATATTTGTTCATATATCATCAGTTTTTTGTAAAATAATCATCCACATTTACATTTGAGGGCATATCTAAAAGACTTAACATTTCTTTTGAATAACTACTTAGCAATTTTGTATTGGATCTCACATGTGTAAGGGATGCAACCAGTGGATCTGAAGAAGCTGCCAACATATTAAAAAGGTCCTGGTTTTCTCTTGATCGCGATATTTTACAAGTATTTATGGCTCTGAATTTTGTACAATCCTTGATTCTTGATTCCTGGGCTTCTTCTTACATCTCCCCAATGGGTTGGCAATGATATTCTTTCTATTATAGATTGGACATGAGCCAAAATTTTGTGAAGTGTGGGAGTTACTATTTTTCCCGAATATTTTTCCATTAGCAACTCTACAGTCTTAGTCGCATATTCACCAAATTTGCTGCCGTTAATCTTTTCCTTACAGTTCAGAATATTCAAAATAATACCCAATCTTTTGATAATATCTTCATCCACTCCAGTTGTTTCTGACGTAGTTTTGTTTTCTTCAAAGAACTTGCGGGATGAGTTTTCATCATTTCAATTACCAGATCCATATTTGGGGCAGTCGACATTCAGTCCAAGTTTCTTATAAAAATCGTCTGGTATTTTTTTTCCTGAAACTTTGTTTTTCCTTGTCTGGTGTGTTGTCCTGAATCGTGAACTTGCGGAAGAGTGTATGCAAGTTTTAAAACAGACTCCCTGTATCTATTTTTGGCATGCAAGGGAGAAATACCAAATTCCAGATTTTCCTCTTCAATAAAAGAATTATCCAAATTTTGAAAATCCATCCAACGTCGCGACGTTTTACCAACCCATGTTGCGAATCCGACATTAAAGAACGACAGTTGTATTGCAATTGTGAAATGACAATCCTTTCAAAAACTTTTGGAATTGATGAAAGCTTGGCAATGCCACGGTAGCTCTTAGTGCTGGCCTTATAATATTAAAGGATTCATTCCAGATGGCCGAAAGACAGGAATATTTTAATAAAGTGCGGAAAAAAACAGATAATGGCATAGCAAGAGAGCGAGCTTTAAAACGCAACTAGGAATGGCATCGGGGCCAGGGGAGAAGGATGATTTAACGGAAAGTAGGGATTGCAACACGTCGGTTTCAAAGATTTCAGGATAATATTGACACTTACTTTTGTTTTTCTAAATCAATTGCTGATGAAAACTGGTTTTTAGACTATATATATATAGGCCAAAAAACACAAAAATGTTGACCTTGTTACCACAACAAAACCCATCAATATGTTACGTATTGATACAAAACTTGACACAGTTATTTGTTATATAACGCCGAATTAGGCACAGTAAAAAATGTATATTCAAAGTAATTTCATTTTCTCCAAACTATAATATTTTTCAATCAATAGATGGCGCTTTATAATGTTTTTTTTGAGACAAGAGCAGCCTTATAACATTTTGATTGATTGTTTGAATCATTTGAAATATCGATTATTTAAGGACTCACGCAAACACGTACAGAAACACACACACTAAGCACTTGGTACACTTATGTATGTATATGTGCTCTATATGCTACGAAAAATTAGCTTCAAAATTTTAATACCCATTTGAATTTATAACTCCTTTTTCTTCAATTTCTTTGTCTTTTTTTTGGATTTTAAGGCGTAACGAAAATCTTGTAACTTTTCAACAAATGCCAAAACAAGAAACTCCTTAAAGGAATCAACAAACTTAAGTTTCCATGGCTATTTTCTTGGCGTTTTGCGGTTCGGTTTGCATTAAGGCGAAGACAACTTCGTATTATTATTATTAATATGTTGACAATAATGAAACAAAATTAGGCACGGTTCGGCTATCGAAGTTGTAATGCTCTCTAATAATGTAGAACCTAGTTTAAAAATAAGTTCTTGTCAATAAAAACAAATCTTTCTAGTGGTACAGTTACTTTCAGAAGAAAGGTAACCTAAAAAAAAATGCTTAACTAAGGAACGCAGTTTCAATGAGAAGAATATTTTCCGTACTACTAAAGAATATTGATATAATAGGTTCTTGTCAATAAAACCATATGTTTCTACTGTGACAGTTTCTTTCAGAAGAAGGCACATAACCTAAAAAAATCGCTGGATTAAAGACTGCGTTCAATAAGAAAAATATCTTTTGTACTTCTACAGAATATTGATATTGTCATATAAATATACATTGTGTCGAAAAAAAATGTCCGGAAAATTTCCATTTCCATTTAAAACGCGCGCGTTAAGTATTTTTTAATATTTTAAGTTTCTGTATGCTGATTGGACGATAGCCCGATAAGGGATCGCCTATACACCACCATGTCTGAGTTCGGTATTCCTGCAAAGCTGATTCGTCTTTGCAGAATGACATTGAGCGGCACCATCAGCTCTATTAAGGTAGGAACAGACCTCTCCGAACCTTTCAATACCGTTCGAGGTTTCAGACAAGGCGATCTTCTATCATGCGACCTCTTTAATTTCGTGATGGAAGGGGTATTACGGAAGGCCGGTGTACATCGCAATGGCACTATTTTTTACAAGAGTGTCCAGCTTCTTGCTTACGCGGATGATATCGATATCATCGGGCGTTGTAAGCGAGTTGTTACTGCTGCATTTTCCGCAATAGAAAAGGAGTCAGCGAAAGTGGGTCTAGCGGTTAACGAGGGCAAGACGAAGTATATGCTGTCTACGTACAGGAACGCTCGGCGTCTGGGCTCCCATGTTGTAGCGGACCGCTATACTTTTGAAGTGGTCAAGGAATTCACGTACCTTGGCACCGCCGTTAACACTGAAAATGACATCAGCCGGGAGATAAAGCGGAGAATTACATTTGCCAATAGGTGTTACTATGGTCTCAGTAAGCAGATGTGTAGCAGAGACCTCTCTCGAACGACAAAAGTAATGGGTTGTGTCACGGACAGATGCAGCTGCTCTTGGGGTGTTTGAGAGGAAAATTCTACGCAAAATCTTCGGTCCCGTACGTTTTTAGGAAGGCTATCGCATACGGATGAACCACGAGCTGTACGAGCTCTACGACGACATGGATGTTGTCCAGCGTATCACAATACAACGTCTGCGCTGGCTCGGCCATGTCATACGTATGGTATGGAAAAAGGTATTCGAAGCGAAAGCCGACGAAGGAAGACGGAGGGGACGACCACGACTCCGATGGAGAGATCAAGTGGAGGAGAACCTATCCTCCCTTGGTATTTCTAATTGGAGAAGGCGCGCGCAAAGCAGAGGCGCCTGACGAGAGCTGCTGAGGTCGGCCGTAACCCGAGAGCGGGTTGTAATGGACATACGATGATGATGATGCTGGTTGGACTCTACTTAATGACTATGCAAAAAATGAGCGGGATCTGTCAACCAGCCATCTCATCGTGCCAAGATTGTGAACGCATTTAAGGCAAAATACTCGATAACTACCATCGACCAGGCATCGTACAGTCCGGATCTGGCCCCGTGTGACTTTTTCCCCTTTCCAAAACTAAAATTTCCACGACGGGGAACCCGTTTTGACTCCATACCGACCTTAAAACTGAATACGACGAGAGAGCTGAACGCCATCCCGGCCAACGGCTATAAAAACTGTTTCGAAGATTGGAAGAAACGTGGGCACATGTGTATTGCTTCAGAAGGGGCATATTTTAGAGGAGACAAAATAAATATTGAAGAAGATTTTTTTTTTTTTTGCGAAGTATTTAAAAATTCCGGAAACTGTCACAATGTAAATCTTTTAAAATATTACAAATATTATGCCCTGCTACAGTAGCAAAATGTTGTCTAAAATATAGACTTTTTTAAATAATATGATGATGATGCAGAGGTTTCTTGAACTCGAGTTGGATGCATGGGGCATTAAATAATATATTTATTTTTAAATATTATAGGCAAAAAAAGGGATACCCAAAGATTAATAAAACAGCAATACATTAAGTTTCTGAGATAACCAAAAAAAGAAGAACTTATTGGAGGTTATGGACTGCTTGTGTTCAGCGACCCAAAAAGATAAAAAACTATGATCTTACCTCTGAAAAAAAGCTTTTATTCTGTATATAAAGCATCAGCTGTGACGATTTTAAAATTATTATTGGTAACTCTCCAAGATTCCCTTTTGTTGTGGAAGGAGCCAAAAAAATAGCATAGGGATAATACGAGACAGATTTGACGCATTGCAGTCCCAAAATGCCTTTAAAATGAAATTGACGAATCATTTCGAAATGCAAACATCATCTCGAAGGTCTCTTATTAAAAATCGACGGCTTACAAGCCACAAATCTTTAATTTTGTATACGCGAGCTTCGTCGTTTGAGGTTAATGGTTCTCCAGAGCGATCTTCGCCTTCAAAGCATTCTCTGCCTTCTTTGAAATGTTTAAACCACTTGAAATCATTTCCTTCGGTTATAGTTTGATCAACAAATGCCTCATAGAAGATTCTGCAGATGAACATTCTTTCCGGGAACAAAATATTTCGGAAATTCTTTGCTCAATTAATTCAGACTTAATTCTGACTTTTAGCGAATGACAAAGCCAAAAATAACTCAAACGATAATCAATACCTTAACGAGAAATCTGACACGGACATAAAGAATAGTGTGACCAACTTGAAAAAAAAAAGGAAAATCGATTTGAAATACAAAATTTCTCTTACTTTTCGGACACAGCAGTAATAGTTTCAGGATTTTGGGTTTTTAGAGGCAAGTGGGGGAAAGAATTTTTTTCCTAGATTTTTTGGAGCACCAAACATTTTTTTGAATTGAATGAAGCTGCGTCAAAATTTCAGATCGAAACTAAGATTTTTTGTCAGGCATCTGAATCTTTAAGCAGAAATTGCCAAATTCGTGATTTTAGATTTTTTTTTGGGGTGCATGAATCCTGATGTATCCAAAAATTATAAAAACCGCCATAAAGTTTCATCGCTATCATTTTATTTCTTTATTTTTGATAAAAATAAACAGTTGAATAGTACTTTAAAATGTATGTGAAAAAAACAACCAATTCTTTCAAGTGGGATGATTTCGGAAAAACTTTTACGTAGATTATTTAGAGCGCCAAACATTTTTTTGAATCAGTGTCAGAATTGTGTCAAAATTTTAGAAAGAAACGCAGATATTTTGTCAGGTATCTACCTCTCTAAGCAGAAAATGCCAGATTGTGATTTTAGATTTTTTTTTGAGTGAATCCGGAAGTGTCCAAAATCATTTAATCGCAAACTTTTTTATTTCTTGTTTTTTAGTAAAAAAGAAATGGTTGAATAATATGTACTTTAAAATGAATATAGAAAAACAAAAACTATTTTATTTCAGATTGCTTATAATTCGCAGCAGGTTCAAACACTGATTGCACTTAGATGCAAGTTTTATATTATAATGCTTATAATTCACAACAGGTTTAAACAGTGATTGCACTAAGATGCCAGTTTTACGAAGCTTAATTGTATATTATTTTTTGCTTATTGATTTTATATTTTAATTATTTGTAGACCAGATCTAACTATCTTTTTGTTTATTATAAATAACAATTTGGATTTTAATACAAAATTAAAAAAAAAATTTTTTTTTTTTTTTTTTTTTTTTTTTATCTTCAAATGGATTTTTTATATGAAAACATTGCCAACTCGAAAGTTCGCCAAATGAGAGCTATGTAAATGCTGCAAACACTTCTTCAATAATAATGTCGATATCCCACAATCCACGATGCAGTTGATTCTTATAGCGCGATGTTGCTTTCGCTATATAACCGTTTTATACTCTGCATGTTTTAGGTGGCCGATGATTTCCATAGAACCTTTCATATAATTCCATTATTGTGACTAATCTGACATAGCTTTTCATATATGACCAAACTTTCGTCATCTAATTTGCAACCAAATCGGCGTAATTGTTTGTCAACTTTTCGGTTTATATTTTCAGCTGCAAGATTTTTAAAACCATAAAAAATAAAATCTAAAAAACTTAAAAATTCTTACCTGTACATGCATTAATTTCCAAGGATTTTATAGCCAGTAAACGATTTTTTAAAACGCCTTGGCTCGTATAGTGTATGATGGTAGAAACATAAGATTCTCTCAAAAAGCTAGCCGTCCAGAAAGCACAGGTTATAGCATATCCATCCGTACGTATTTTATCGATTTCCAGTTTGACCCTTTCGCTTTCTTCCAGATAAGTTTCCGAAAGTTGACTACTTACTTCCGTAGGAAGCGGTAGAATTTTCTCCACATTGACGGAATTTCCATATTGTGCGCCGATGCTCACGAATTCGGCTAGAAATTTCTTAAATCCAGAGTCATTTAAGATGTTAAGAGCGCGACAGTTTTGTATGGCCCAAGAGGTGGCCGATTCTACAAGTTTGGCTTTAGTCGCGGGATCTACAAGTGCATCTGGTGTGCTGTATGGGTTCAATAGATTTTTAGCAGCTATATAACACTTATGTTTGACCAAATTGGAGGTACAGTCTACATATTTATAAATGCCCGAGCAAGAACGACAAATCACAATGTTATCGATAGTTTGTCCATCTGCATGTGCGATTAGAGCAAATATTTCCCAAACTTTGCTACGGCCACGTTTGTTTACCAATTTATATTCTCCAGATTGCAGTTTTTGGAGTATGCTCTCCTGTTCCACGGAAGTATATTCCGTTGTGCTGGTCCCGGCTACGTCTTGGATTATTTGCGACTCGTCGGTTAGTTCCACGGAAACGTCTAGTTTAAGAGGCTTCTGCGCATCCTTGTAGCATTTATGTTTCACCAAATTGGAGGTACAGTCGGCATACTTATAAATACCGCCACATATTCGGCATAAAGCAACTCCATCGATGGGTGAACCTTCGGCATCTGCCACGAGCGCAAATATTTCCCAGACCTTGCTACGTCCTTGCTTATTTATGGCTTGATACTCTCCTGTTTCCAGCTTGTGACGTATGCTGCCTTGTTCTATAAATGAGCACTGCGCAAAAAAAGAAAAAAAACAGAAAAGAGAGAGTTTTTTAAGCCGTTGCTCTCGGTAAAGGGTGTTGAAAAGGTAAACTGAAAAAGGGATTGCATTGCTTACTTGTGCTTTATACTCCATTTGAAACGTTTCTATTGGGCTCATTTCCAGCTGGAATTCTTCACAGTTTGTTTCTGGACTATAATCAGTATCCTGCGATAATTGAGCCTGTTGCCTTTTAATCTTTCTCTGTACCTCTTAGCACGTTCAGCATCACTTTTTTTTCTACATTAAAAATTAGTTATAATAATGAAAATTAATCTTTTTAAATTTAAGCTGATTTGCAAGGTAAACGGTTATCTCACCTTTCAAGATTTAATGCTTCACTTTGCTGCTTCTTTTTTTGATTCTGCCGGAATACTTGTTGACGTTCAGCATTAGTTTTTGGCTTTTTTTTATTTAGATTTTGACTTTGTTCTCGAGGTTCGTCATGATTTGTTAATTCTATGGTAAACATATTATCTGCAAGTAACTCTCATTAAATTTAAATAAGTTAGGTTTGGGAGTTTCGGAGTTAAAACTAAACTGTACCATCTCTATACATCCACATACTAAAGAAGTTACAAACACCAATATTTGGCATACAAAATTTTGGATGCCCAAAAAAAAAAAGATAAAAATCGTAACTAAGCCCGTTTCTGTATGTCTGATTGCCTATATCTTGAAGATTATGAGAACTAGAATAACTGAAGCTGAGATTTGGAGTCTTAAGAGCTCAAAATCAGGTCAAGGAAAATATTTGACAGACAATGTTTTGTGTGAATACTAATGTATTTAATAAAAAGCTGCTGGGAACGTTACCAATTATCATCATAATCGGAACATAAATATAGGTGCCCCGTAATATTTTCAAGGACAAAGAAACTTTGCAAACCATAGGCAGGGCAATGTTAATCAAACCTGAGAGAGCTTATTTTTTTCTACCTTCCAAATTATCGTTTAAGTTTTTTTTATTTTTTTTTTTTTTTATGTTTTATTTTGGCAATAATTCAAAAATTCATTTATTTTTATGTATTGCATATTTCTATTTTGATTCGCCAATCACAATACACAGAGTGTAGGAGACATCGTTGGACATGCCGTTAAATTAATTTTAAATTAAATTTTTGCTGGAACGTCTTTTAAGCCTTTTTATTGGGTTTGCGTGATAACTCTGCTTCCTATGATGATAAAATTTAAAGTGTATACAACAAAATTATTATGATATCTCTTTACTTTATTACTACATAAAATTAATTCACATTTTTGTTTGGTACTAATTTTGCATACTTTATTGAATTTTCGATTACTTAGCTAAAAAATCATTTGTAGGCATCATATGCTAACTAATAACTAATATACATACATATTCCAAAAAGATATAACTATATCAAACAATACTTGTTAAATAGGTCTACAAAACGAGCTACCCCATCTACTCGAGTTACTCAATACCCAGACGTGTCGTCACTGGAACACGTGTTATTTCATCGCCAGTTCGAGTTGTAACCTCTCCCGCTCGTGTAATCTCTCGAGTTATTCATTCGCCATCACCGGTGCGTGTGGTGCGCACTACAACTCGAGTTATCTCATCCCCGGAGAGAACCTCTTTCTATTCTTATTCTTCCCCCTCAACCTACTATAGCCCAACCTATTTGCCATCGACCTATTACACTTCGACCTATACCCCATCGACCCTTACAACCTATACACCGTCTTACTACTATAATCCTACAACTATAACCCGTGTGTACGCCCGGTGTCGCTCGGTATCACCGGTGAGGATAACAACATCTCCATTGCGTGTTACACCTTCCTATCTGAAGAAATACCCCCCTGGATATGGCGCACGAGCCTTAACTAACTACCTCAATACCGAACCCTTCACCACTTTTTCGGAGGAAACGAGCAGGATCCGGCATCGTGCCCAATCTCTGATTCGCGATCTGCACACACCAGTTGTTCGACGAGCACGCAGTTGCACACCATTTCCAGTAACGGGGTAAGTGAAATCTTAGAATCCATGTAAATATTAGATTTAAAATGTTAGTAAAGATTTAAATTTTAGATTTAAAATGTTGGTAAGTTTAAAAAATGCACTAATGCGGTGCCATTACGCAATTAAGTTTTGTTAAGAACTTATTTTAAGTCAAAAGTGTTTAAATTGAAATGATCAACGAAAATGGTATTAAATACTGTTTCTTAAATATTAATGATAATAAGGAAAAAGTCATCTTGCATCTGTAAGGATTTGTGGTGACAAGGCCTATAACATTAGAAGGCCAATGTACGATTCGGACAAAGTTCGAAACGATATAAATCTATTGTCCTGGTACCTAATAAAAAATTGAATACAAAAAACGCTTCAAGGATTTTCTATAGTTGTAAAATAATATATATTTTTTTTTTTTTTTGATATGTTGTTTTCAAACTGTCTTTATAAGACAAAAAGTAAATTGATCAAATATTAATTAATAATAAAATATACAATAAGTATAATAAAAAGTGTCTTTATTAAACCT